>OU612043.1:175012092-175037645 GCA_914767935.1 Coremacera marginata | reverse complement strand
TTAAAATAGTTTGCCTAAAAATACTTCTCCTAGTGATTTCTCTCAGCTGACGTGGTAATGCATTCCACAGTCTTATGGCGTTAATGAAAAATAAGTGCGAGGAGGTCAGTGAGCTATGTCTTGGAACTATAAGAATATGACTTCTTCTCGATAAACTAAAATGTAATTTCTCATACAAGTAGGACGGAGATTTTTCATGAATAAGTTTATGAAGATGCATACAGTTTCTTGCATTAAGATATGCAAATAGATCGCAACCAAGAATGGCATTTCTATAAGTGGATAAGTGATCAAACTTTCGCAAACCATATACATATCTTGTAGCATAATTATATGCAATTTGCAGTTTTAACTGAAAGAGGAAGAATCGAGTTTACTGTATACAATTTCAGAGTATGTTATCACTGGCAAAATCAGTTGAATCACTAACATTCGTTTTATATTTAAAGGAGCATCACTGGCAGACATTCTTAGATTACGCAGGACATAATAAACTTTTTTTACAACACTATTAACGTGATCAATACAGGACAGAGAAGAATTAATATAAAAACCCTAGTTGACTATTTTCAACACTACATTTACCTTATTTGTTCCAATATACAGATCAGGGACATCGTCAATACAGGTTTTACTCTTGCAGATAGGTAGGACATACGACTTTGCAGCATTTAGTTGAAGACAATTGAGTCTGGCGCACTCATTGATGTTGTTGAGGTCTTCATTCAGTCGGTAACATAGGTCATCAAGAAGCCCAGTCCGACGAGAAAAATAAAGCTGAACATCGTCAGCATACGCATGAAGAAATGCGTGCTTACAGACATTGAAAATAGCATTAATAAAAATCGAGAATAAGAGAGGGCCAAGTATAGACCCTTGTGGTACACCGCTTAGAGCGAGTTTATAGTCAGAAGACACTTGACCAACTTTTACCTTTTGAGATCTATTAGACAAATAACTGGACAACAGATTCACAGCACTATTACAAAACTCAAAGTGAAACACAAATAGTTTCTTAGTTTCTGTTTAGTTTTTTAGTTTCTGACACAAATAGTTGTGGTTTACTTTATCGAAAGCCTACGAGAAGTCAAGTAAACAAAGAAGAGTCATAGAGCCAGCATCATATTCTGGTCGTATGTCGTCAATCACCTTAACTACTGCAGAGGCACAACCATGCCCTGCGCGAAAGCCAGATTGAAATGGGGATAAAAGCTTATTTTCCATTAGATGCTTATTAATTTGTTGGGCCATAAGCTTTTCACAGATTTTAGACAATGGCGACAGAATGCTTATTGGCCTAAAATCATTAGCGCCTGAGGGGTTTTGTTTCTTAGCAATCGGCAAAACAATGGCGACCTTCCACAGATCTGGAATAGATGACGATGCAAAACAATAATTAACAATATGCGTTAGCGGACTTATAATATGTGGTAATATAAGTTTGATAAACTTGATAGGAACGCCACCTTCACCTATTGCATTCGATTTGATTTGAGATACACACCTTCCAATATCTAGCTCATCGATCGGAACAAACTTAAAAGTTTGTTGCACGGCCGGACTACGGAAAGTGAGCCAATTACTATCAAGCGTAGAAGAGGTATCCACAAAAAAATTATTGAGAGTGTCTGGTTCAACATTACATTCTACGTTATTAGTCTTGCATACTCCAAGTTTTTTGATGTTATTCCACAATGTTTTAGTTGGCAGAGAGAGTTTAAGTTTAGCGGAGAAGTATCGCGATTTTGCCTGTCTCGTTATGTGAACAGTTTCATTTCTAGCCAACCTATAGTTTTCCCAGGTTACTGAAGAGGGATTTTTCCTCCATAATTTGTTGAGTCTATTTCTAATTTTAATGGAATTTAGAACATTTTGGGAAAACCAAGGGCAATATAAATTTTTAACACTAAACGTACGTAAAGGGACATGTTTTTCGAACAGATATTGCATTGGCTCCAGAAGGCAACTAACTTTATCATTGACATTGCTATGAAGACAGCACTCATTGAACGAAATCAATGATATATCATGGAACAGAGATGGATAGTTAATATGTTTAAAATCACGATACGTAAAGCTATCAGACGTTACATGACGAGATAAATTTACATTTAGCGAATAAAAAATTAGATCGTGATCAGATATAAAAAATATTTGATCAAATAATAAAACTGCGGAAGGATCTGACACAATTAAATAATCAAGCAGACTAGGGGTGGTATTATTGGAAAAAACGAGTGGGAAGAGTTTCATTCACCACGGATAGCCCTAATGAAGATGTCTTCTCGTACAACAATTGTTTTCCTATGTCATTTAAAAGAATATTAACATTAAAATCGCTACATATTAACATAAAATCATAATTAAGAACATAGTTAGACAATATAGAAAAAAAGGGGTAACCAGGATGACATTTGTGGGGGTTGTATGCGCATGATAAAAGAATTTTGGTATTATTGTCCGACATGCATATATTCAAATATTCAATTCCTTTCCATTTTTGCCTATAATTTTTTGGAAAATTATCCTAAGCGAGAATTTGTAATTGTATTTTAAAAAGTATAATTCCAAAAATTCCCACAAAAAGTAAAAATTTCTACGAAAATATTTTACTAATACAACATCTTACAAATAGGTAAGATTTCTTTTCTTGCAATAACAATAGAGTTCAGCTACTACAGCTTATTCGCACTTCCTCAGCATTAACGCATTTAAAGCCACAACCCAGAAATCATTGAAAAATATCAGTGTTATGGATACTAGTGACCCCCAACAAGTTAATGTGGGGACAACACAAGACATAACAACTAACCATGCATATATAAATTAAATTACACAAATATTTTTAATCTACTTTTGAGTTGACCTTTTGACAAGTTAACATCAAAAACGCTGCAATTGTTAACAAAGGTACTGATGCGGTTTAACCTTCCGGCGGGCGCGCCCTTTTTTGTAACTTGAGCATTCGCGTGTCGTAAATTTTACGTCACCATATAAATAATGTTTTTTTTATATAAATTGTTGAGGAATTTTTGTAAGGCTATGAAAAATGATAAATGACAGTATTTGAAAAAAATTTATTTGGATTTTCTAAACAAAAACTTTAAATATGTTAATATTTTAAATATTTTTTTATAAGTATAAAAACAAAATATTTTATTGACCTATTCACTTGAATCAGTGGTCTCATCCTTACAATTGTTGCAAACCACCTCAACTGAAGATTGGTTTTTGCATGTAAAGGAATGGCAGCGGCAACATTTCATTGATGCTGATGATCTTTTTTTCAACAGTGCACATGACCGACAAGTACCGCGTTTTGTAAGGCATCTTTCTTCTTCTGCTATCGGTTCAACTTGCCGACCATAATTCACTTTGAGAAAAGTATTTGTATCTTGAGGTAAATTTGATGCATTTGATCTGAAGATAAGATGCTCTTTCATCATGGTCAATGCCAAATTTTTTTAGGAAAAACCTTCGACGCATTGGAGATTTCCCTGGACAGGAAAATTTGTGTAAAATTTGAGCATTTATGCCGCAAATATTTATTAGAGTGAAGAAAACTACACACGGCCATCTCTTTGTTATTCTACTGACCGAGTACGAGGCACACATTTTGTCGACGGTATCCACTCCGCCTTTGGTTTCGTTGTAATCCAGTATAGTTTGAGGCTTTCTAGTTTCAGGATCCATTTTGTTGTCGTCATGTAATGTTGAAAGTAATATTACAGATTTATTTTTCCGAGGTACATAAGAAAGCATCATTTTGTCCTTTTGAAAACCAAAAAGAGTCGATCCAACAGCTTTGCTTTTGTCTGGCAAGAATTCTTTTGGAATTTCAGCTTTGTTCTTTTTAATTGTGCCCAAAACTGTTATTTTTTTAGTAAGCAAATAATCAGCAAGTGGTACACTTGTGTACCAATTATCGATGGTCAAATTCCGGTTTGAGTTTTCTATCGGAGCGATTAGACGCTTTACAATATCTGTAGGAGAATTAGAGGCAGCAAATGGTCCATCGGGTTGTTTACCGCAATATATTTCCAGATTGGATGTGTAGAAACTTTTGGCATCACATAACGCAAACATTTTTATCCCGTATTTTGCTGGTTTGCTAGGAATATATTGTATGAAGCTACAACGACCTCTAAATGGATGCAGCATCTCATCGATTGTAGTATATTCACTCAAATTGAATGATGACTTACAGTTGTTGACAAAAGCTTGGTAAAATTCACGTATTGCTGCCAGTTTGTCAACTTTCTTCCTTTCAGCTCGGGTATTCTTGTCATCGAATCTCAGGCAACGGGTGATGAAGAGAAATCTCTTGTAACTCATGGCAGCTCTTGCTATTTCAATCCCGGTGCCGTCAGAGGGAAAAATCTCTTTCACATTTGCATGGTGAGCTTTTTTTACACCAATCAAATATAGCAGACCCAAGTAAGCCATAAATTCTTGCCTGTCGATGTTTTTACAGTCCCGATCTCTAGAATATTGATGGTCAACTCTTAGCCGATCGATATACATATTTGTGTACCTCAAAACATTGTCAATCATAGACATATCGATAATTTGAGAAAACGCATTTAGTTCATTTTCAATACCATGAGCTCTTTGAGTCAAGCCACTTCGTTGTGCTACTACGTTTATACTTTTGGTTTTTGTTTTTGCACGGTATGTTGTCTTTCGCCATTGTGTAGTTTTATTTTTGCCAATAAAAAATTCTTCATTTGCTTCCTCTTCTTCTGATTCGTCTGAAGTAGTTTCTTGTTCTGTAACACTTTCTTCAGCTTGTTGCTCAATTTCTTCTTCCGAAAACTCGCTATCACTTGAAGGAAAATAGTCCTCATCATTTGCCTCAGGTTCTTCGAACATATCATGCACAATTTTTTCAAGCTCCTTTTGTGTGAGAGGCTTACGAGACATAATGGAACACGTCTAAAGAAAAAATATATATTTAGAAATAATATAAATGAGAAAAAAATTAAAAAAAGTAGTTTATTTAGTATACTTACACTTTAAGGCGCGTGTCGTAAACTTTACGCTCAATGGAAACTTTAAAATATCAACTAATAACAATAACTTATAAGACCACCCGCTACGGCTGTAGGTTGGAGACACACTGACTGTAGAATAGCTAACAGATCGGTTCTTGCAACTAAGTCGTTAGAGTAGGGATAGCGAAAGAGTAAATTTGTCGTAAATTTTACGACACCGCGCCCGCCGGAAGGTTAAAGGAGCAATAGCCCTTAGCAGTAGTAGCAGTAGTAGTCTTAGCTGGCTAAGTCATGTTGAACCGATGGAAGACTTCGCGCTCCAGCGAAGAAAATATTCGATTCGGTACCCAGCGGTGATCAACGCAGAAGAGGACGACCGCAACTACATTGGAAGGACCAAGTGAGGACAACCTGACGAAACTTGGAGCTTCCAAGTGGCGCCAGCAAGCGCAAAATAGAAATGGCTGGTTTAAATTCTTAGAACAGACCAAAACCGCCTTACGGTTGTAACGGTTGTAAGTGACATCTAAACAAAGGAACAACAACCAGAGCTCATGGGCGTATCGAGGGGAGAAGGCGCATTGTAAAAAATTTATAAAGTTCTGTGATCTTATAACAACACATTTGTCTGGTAAAAACTATAAATATACTTTTTTTAACATGATATTCAAGTTTTTTCACATCAAACTCATTTTTTTTCAGTAAAAAAAAATTTGATAGTCTTAACACTTGATTGCCTTATTCCACTTTGAGACAAAGCAAAAATAAATAAATAGGAAATCTTTTCTAATATTTTCGATGGAAGACAATCCATGAGAAAGAAATCTACTTTAGTTTAAAATTAAAAATATTTAACCTACAATTAACGTGTCAATCGCCCAATGACAAGTTCAACAACAAGTGTGACAATCAAGAGAAGCAGTTAAGTGTGAACGCTGTAAAAACTAAGCCGCGAATCTTAAATGATCTCACAAAATATTTCCAAAAAAGAACATCTGAAATCTACACAATGGATTCTATGCTGGTGACAACAAAAAAACCCTTATCACTAGCAAAACCATCACACGTTGACATTTTACACTGACTACAAACTCAACTGCATTGTTGTTGAAATGTTTTTTTACTTTTAGCAATTTAAATACGTTTCAAGGATGTTATATTGTGTTTCCGTATTTTATATTGTTTTTTTTTTTTTATTTCAACTGTACACTTAAAACTTTCACATACAAAAATACCTCATGAATTTTTAAACCAAAAAAAAAAATCAATTGAGTGCGAAATCAAATCGAAATTTTAAAAAATGCCACAAAATGGTCAGCAGAGTCAGTTTTAGAACACATCTTCACACACACGCACACACATGCTATCATATCTTCTAAGAGGGTTGTTTATAGGTAACCCTCCTCATGTGGTTCCACACATTGACGTCTTTATTGCCAACAACATCACACCAACATTTATCACCGTATTGCGGAGCACAGTAACGGGCAATAATTGTGTGTAAAACGATTTCGTACTTTAGTGTTTTTAAAACATTTCAATTTAATGCGACCATTCGATGGGGTCATAAAAAATAGCTCAGCGCATGAAAATATACTGAGAGCTCCATAAGAACAACGTTAGCGAAATAGTACGTTATCTAACGTGGGCAGCTAACGAAGCCAGCGAAATTTCAAAGTATTTTGTCAATCGCTGTGCTGAAAGTTACTTTTTATTGGTTGTCAAAAATCGTGAATTGGCTCTATGTTCTATTGTTACGGGAACAATAGAGAGCGCTGAGGATAGGTGACTTCTCAGAATCTTCGGTCATCACTTGATCTTATGTCATTAATATAAAAGAAGTAACTACTTGAATTTGTCAGCTTTCTCGGGTAAGAAGCAAGTTGCTTGTACACTGGGAAAAACACTTCCCAAAGTCAAAGAAAATAGGTTAATTTTAAAGAAAGTTTTACTTTTTTTAGCGTCAAGAAGTCTTTCGTCAACTCTCATTAGTCTTTCGTTAAGCCTAACAGCGTGCGAAGTAACAACGATTTTAGTTTTGAATGCGTTCAGCAAACGGATGTTCTCGACTGTTTTTTAGCTATAAAGTCTAATGCTGTTAGCTTTGACAATAGTTATTCTGTATTTCTCAAGGCCCTACTCCCAAAATTACTATCTTTTCTTAAACACACATTTTTAATTCTATTCTTACTACCTGTATATTTCCTGCCAACTGGAAACAGGCCAAAATAATACCGATACCAAAAACGTGTAATGAATACCGCCCTATAGCCATCGTTTCATATGTATCGAAAGTTCTAGAGCTAATAATTTACAGACAAATGTGTAAGTTTTTTATAGGAACCATTTAATAACCGAATGTCAATCTGGATTCCGAGTCAAGCGAAGCTGTGTAACAGCACTAGTTGATGTTGTTGAAGACCTTAAAGACGGTATTGATGAGAATAAAATTAACTTTCTAGTGCTTTTAGACCACTCAAAAGCCTTTGATACGGTAAATCATTTTGTGTTACATAATAAGCTTGTGAATCTCTACAATTTTTCCCCACTGCTGCTAATTTGATATCATCTTACCTATTAAACAGAACACAAGCAGTCTGTACAAATGGCATTGTGTCAAAATTTCTACTAAATGACAGCGGTGTTCCTCAGGGATCTGTGTTAGGTATACATAAATTGCCTACCAAAAGTGTTGAAAAATTGTAATATTCATATATATGCCGATGATGTCCAATTGTATGTCAGTCCTGTGTTTCGAAACTAACTGATAATCTTTGGACGCGTTAACGACTGGGCCACCTCAAATGGTCTATGTTTAAATCCCAGAAAATCAAAATGCATTATTATCTCAAAAAAAAATCAGCACACTTTCACTTTTTCCAAAAATTAAACTATACAACTGTGATATTCAACTTGTTGATAGTGTTAAAAACCTTGGTATAATATTTAATAGAGCATTGTCGTGAAAAACTCATATAAGTAGCACTATCGGTAAAGTGTATGGTATGTTACGTATTTTATGGA
This sequence comes from Coremacera marginata, assembly GCA_914767935.1. NCBI lineage: Eukaryota > Metazoa > Arthropoda > Insecta > Diptera > Sciomyzidae > Coremacera > Coremacera marginata. The sequence goes on along the minus strand of OU612043.1, from coordinate 175,029,627 downwards.
CCACTCAATATTTTACGCCCCCCTTAGAACTCGTATCTTACTGGCTAATGGCTAAATCGTACCTTATGCCTGCCCTGCTCTCTGGGTGCGAAATATTTGCTAACTGTGACAGTTTATTTAAAGGGTTACATGACATTGACAGTTTTTTAAATTTTAGTAAATATTCTTAAGATTCTAAGAAAAAAATTTCATGGAAAAATTCTTACGCGTTCAAAAGTTACAGCCGGATTAGTGAGAGCGCATTTTTAATTTTTGCGCTACCTACGTACGGCAGCTGGTATATATGAAGCACCAAGAGCAACAACCGGATAACTCCACTTTTTAAAATTTTGAGAAAAATAAAAAAAACATCGTAAAAATAAAAAAACCGAATTTTTGCAAAATTTTCATTTATTTTCGAAAGAAAAACATAAAAACTATTTCATTGAGTTGAAGAAAACTAAAAGAGAAATTTTTTTTCAATAATAAAACTTATAATGAAGTTTTGGAATTAACCGGTTCTTACACCGTTTTTGGTAAAAACTAATTCAGAGCCTCGTTGTCATCATCATATTCTGAATTTTCACCTTCTTGTTGATACTGCTGGGCCTCAAGGCTATTATAAAAGTGCATATCCACTGGAGCAATATACTTTTTAGCCAAAGAAATAACATCCTCATACTTTTTTGGGTTCAGGGGAAGGCTGCGTCTGTATAGACAATTTGGTTTGAAAGGGTCACCTTTCACATTTGCTTTTATTTCAATGTCGTATGTCGTTAAAGGCCCATAATGATTAATGGAAGCTGATAAAGAAGTAATATTGCCTTCCTTGAAGTACAAAAATCTTCGATATTTTGAAATGGTCCACTTAATCTTTTCTTTGTTGGTGACAGTTTTTTTGTAGAATGGACCCAAGCTCGACTTAAAATCAAATATCTCGTTATTGGTCACTGATATGACATTAAATTTTTTGGAACACTTTGCTACTAAGTTTCTCCAATCTTTGGGTAAATAAAGACGTTCCACTCGCCTTTTTTGCTTCTCAATGACACCAAAAGAGCGATCGCATGGCAGAAAACTATGTCCCGGTTCTGGTAAGTGATGATGAATGACAAAGACATTTTTGTGCTTTACAAGAGCATGTAAGTACTGGACGAGAGTGTTGTTTTTATTTTGAGCGCCGCAATTATCGGAAAATAAGTATAATTTAGTAACAATTCCACTCAAAAAGTTGTCGATAAAGTGGTGTAAAAAACTGATAACTTCGTTTGAACCTTTTTTCCCAATTGTTTCATGGTACATGTACATGTGGCTTTTTTTGGTAGAGCATTGATATATACAAAAATTGAAAACCCATAGCTGCCTTTTATAAAAAACATCACTAGATGGTATTAATGGAAGTGGCAAATTTTGCTGAAAGTCAAAAGTTAAACACTCGACTGTGTTATCTACCAAGCACAAAGCACTTTTCTTGCGTAAATCATCGTAAAATGCTTTAGCTTTATCTTCGTGGAAATCTTTTTCTATTTTTTGTGAACTTCGTTCTTCCTCAGTCTCAGATGCTACAATTTTTTTTTCAAAAGTGTCACACGTCTGACAAGTATCAGATCTAGGTAATCCAAACGAAAGTTTCAAATTTTTCGAAAAATATTCTCTATAGAAATCGTATGTTACTCTTGGCCTTGGCTTTGGTTTACCATTTTGTTCATTAAGCAAAGCAAAAACTTCGGGCTCATACATTTCTAAATAGAGATCATACATTTTTTTTAACGTTTAAGTCTGAAGGTAGGTACCTCGATTCTTTATTTTGGCTATAGTGTGAAGATCGTTTTAGGAAACTTTTAATGTGACTGTCGATGTTCTGGATAATATATTCTGGAATCTTGTTTGCCCTGTTCGAGTGCCGTCCTCTCAAGTCAGAAGGCGCTGTAATATTATTAAGCAAAAAGTCTGATAGTCTTTCAATCCTACTCTTATGAACACCATGAACAGAGCAAAATGCTTTTTTACATACTTCTACTTCATGCTGGAGCCCCCGTAAATAGTATTTGTTTTGGCATTTTCTTACTTTATTTCCACTAGCACAACGGCGTCTTTGAACAGAATTTTGATGTATTAATCCACACAAATATGCATCCTGTATTTCCTTATTTCCCAGTTCGTAAAACTCCTTAAAAATTTTAGCATGTAGATCCCTGTTCCTAGGGTCAAAACTTTTGTTTTTGCAACTGCATGGCTGGCCCCCCATTGCTTTTGCAATGCCATTGCTTTTGCTGCAACAACATTTCCCTTGCGGCTTATATACTTCTTGCCTTCAGCTCTCCTCTTTTTTGCTCTTACTTTTTTCCACATGTTCTTATTTTGTACGCGTTTTTTTCCTGAATAGGAAAAAACCAATAACACCTGGTGACAATTGTAAAATAACGGTTTACCTTTTTGAAGAAGTAATGTTTCGACGCTAGATGTGTCTTCTTTGTCAGATTCAGTTTCATATTCTGAAACCGATACTGAAAAATCTGATTCACTTTTACTCATTTTCACTTAATATTTAAACGAAATCACAGGTTACAGTGACGTCAACAACTGTTGCACTTCAATACAATAAGTTCAACAATAACTAAATTGCATCGCTTACTCTCATCTAAAAGCACCGTTTGTTTGCCTAAGAGAAACTTATCAAGTGCGGTGCAAAAATAAGACAACGACAGGAGTTGTCTTATTCTTGCTCCGTTTTGAAATAAAAGAGAATTTCAAAACTGCTTTTGAATATTTTAGAGTCATGATAGTTGAATTTTCATTACACCAACTTACGCGGAATTTTTTTCTTTTAATATCTGCATCAAAAAACATTTTTTGAAAAAGTGGAGTTATCCGGTTGTTGCTCTTGGTGCTTCATATGTACTTGTTTTACTTGCTACCTGTCTTTTGGTGGTTGTTTTTCGTACCTACTTGAAGGGTGAAGGGTGAAGCCCGAATTGTTAAACGATTGCAAAAAACTATAAGAAACAACACAACACAAGATAACGAAGGCATACAGTATGAAGCAGCCATGGCAGATTGAAGGTAACCTTTTTTTTTTGTTCACAAACTTTGAACGCGTTTATATCGAAACCATGTTTTTCGTACTGGTTGCGGCACTAGCGGGTTCATTTTTTGACACAATTTTTTTTTTGTATTTTTTTAAACTTTATTCGCTATCGTATGACACGAGCCTTTTTTTCGATTTTTTATGAATTTTTAAAGTCAATATTTTTTCGAAAAAACACAGTTTGAAATTTGGAACATCACCAAAAATTGAATAAAATTTAAAAAAAAAGCTCGTGTCATACGATAACCAATTTTGTTAAGATTTAAAAAAGTCATTTCTTTTCAGATCGGACAATTTTTGCAACTCCCAGCGCTGTAACCACGAGGCCCCGTTTTTTTCTCTGCCGCCAGTTTAGAGCTCTATAAAACCATGTTGGAGTGAAAAATATATTTTTTTGAATTTAGTTTTTCTTGTAATTTGTTCAATTCTCTACAATAATAAAAAAAAAATTTGGGAAAATGTTTGTTTTTGACTGAGTTATGAATTTTTAAAACAAGGCCTGTTTTCTCTGCCACGAATGTCATGTCCAGCCTTAAACACAAACTCAAACACATCGTCCCTTATCTCACGTAGTATCGTATCTGATTTTACTTCATTTTACAGGGGAGCAATTTTAAGAATTTGAGCGATTTTAAATGACTTTTTTCTGTTAAATTTGACAATTATATTTATCTAAAAGTATTTTTGTATAGAACAAACATTTGTTTTATATATTAATATTAATTTTCTTAAATTTTGATATCATGGAATTTGTAAAAAATACTTAAATCTGATAAGATAGTACGTGAGATTTTTTTATGGTTCTAATTTTATGAAACAGAGAAAAGCTATTAAAAGTTAGAAGAAAATCACAAAAACTTGATTTATTTTATTTAATTTTTGCAACAAAAAAGCATAACCAAATCCAAGATCAATTATTAATGAATAAAATACATTGAAAATGCAACGAAAAAGTAAAACAAAATTAAAATACATTACTCTGAATCAAGTGACCTATAAAATAGTTGGTGTTCCGCACTCCTTATTATTGGAGTATCACCAGAACAAAGTGACAACAGATCATCATATTTTCCTTTTGGAATTTTAAAAGATGTTTCGTTAAGTCGTTTCAAAGTGACCTTGCCGATTTGGCGCATCAGAGATATTGAGCGATACTCTTCGTCTATGTGTTTATATTTAAAAAATATTTTCGTAGGATTTTCTTTAAAAAGTTTAAATTCTACCATTCGTGGCCAATTCACCACATCCCCTTGATCATCTTTTCTCACATTTAGAATTCTTAGATCTTTTGATATGGATTTAAAATCAAAAAAGTCCGAATGAAGTAATGGATAAACTTTGTAGGGATGCCTTATCATTGCGAATTGAAAAGCTGTATGAAGTTCAGAAGTCAGAAAAAAATGCAACTTCTTTAACTATATTTTCGTCATAGTACTGTAGAGTTTTATATATAGCTGAAGCTATTTCAGATGATCCTCTCTTGCTTTGGCCCTCGTGCCATGAATAACAAAAAACTTCTTTATCCGCGAGATTATAGACTGTAAAATTGTACACTGAAAGACGTCTTTTATAAAACAGAGCATTTTCTTTGCAAATAGGTATACTCATCACCTGCTGTAAGTCAAATACAGCTGCCAAAATTGATTGATCATCCTCAGCCTTTTCTTTAATTTCGGATTTTAATTTTCGTACCTCTTCTTTAGATATTATATGAGCTTGGAACCTGGATTCCAATTTATTTTTAGTTTCTACGTCCCCTTGCCGATATGCCATGCACAAAGAACACTGATCTTTTTTTGGCCGCAAAAATTACAGATTTTTTGTTTTAAAGATTCGCCGATATGTTGTTAAACTTGCAAATAAATTATTTCCGCTTTCTTCAATATACATATTGTACATTTTGCGCAATGTAAGATCTGGATGCAGGTACTCTCTTGTAGTTTTTGCACGGCAGTAGTGAGACTCAACGGATGGAAATCGTTTTATATGATTTTCAATGGCAAACCTAACTTCTTTTTCATTCAAAGATTTCACTGAAGACAGTTGCCGGCCACCACGTTTTTCTTCCTCAAGAAAACCAGTTGGATTATGTTTTTTAAGTGCTGTTTTCACAATCTGTTCTGATATACCTAACGTATTTAGAAACGTTTTTTTACATACTTTCACCTTAACTTCGTTATGGGTCAAGTAGTAGGTGTTGGTGACCATGCGCCTTTGCAATTCGGTTTGAGAAGATGTTCTCTTAACGTCCGCAGTTTCAACATGAAGAGCAATGAAGCTCCTTTGTTTTGATAGATCAGCTAGTGAATAATAGTTTGAAAAAATTGCACTCTTGCGCTCCTCAGTAAAGAGGTAACACTGTTTACCTATTTTTTTGCAGTATTCTAAGCCACATGAAGGACCTATTTTTCTTGCAGGAACTACTTTTTTAGTATTAACACTTACATATTCCTTGCCTGAGTTTCTTAGCTTTTTAGCGAGTTTCTGCTTGTTAACACGAGGCAACTTACTCCTAAGGGGCTCACTAGGGCCGCCTTCTACTTGAAAGTTTTCTGGCTCATCAGCGCAGATTGAATCCCTTGCAGATTGTGTTTTTCTGAGTGTTTTTCTACCAGAGCTTTGTCGTCTGTTATTAAGGCAAAAATTTAAGAAACCCTCATTCGCGTATTCCGAAATGTGGTATTGGCATGTGTCCCACAATGCGAAATGGGTAAAGCAAACCAATATTTGGCACCTTCCACATGCACTAAAAACTTCGCGCTTGCATCCTTTTATTTCGCACGTCTGCGTATAACTCTGATCGTTTTCCGAATCAGAAAAATCTTCACAAAATTTTTCACAAAAGTCGGCAAGTGGAATAATATCGAACGAGGAAGTAAAACAAAACAGAAGAAAAATGTAGAAGATCAAACTTATGTTACCGTTACTTTACAGATGCGTCTATAAAAATAAAAACCGAAATTTTGTTTTTTTGAAAATACACACTGCGTCGTTTACGATAGTACGTGAGAACTTTTTTTTATGCAAAATGCAGTTACGATAGGTGTGCAGTACACAAAATGTTGACCTTATACTTAAAATATAGGTATACAATTTTGTGGAAAGATGCAACAGCATTGGATTAATACAAATTCATTATAATCTCAATTTCGACAAAATGTGGGTTACGATACTACGTGAGATAAGGGACGACATGTTTATGGCTTAAAACGCAGAGATCATGTCTGCCTACATGCAAAACGTTTATAAAAATGACTTTCGACAATTTACTGAAATTTCGTTCACTTATTTTGCTCCACAAGGTGGTTTATACTGGGGAACCAGTTTATCTGTACAACAGACTCGGGTTTTCAAGATCACGAAGATCAAACGCCATTATACAAATGCGTCATTATTCTTGTCTGGCATCGGAAAGACAATTTTTTGTGTATTCAATCCGTCTTTGGATCTAAGAACAATTACCAATGCTGTGCGATTTAAATTTTGATTGAGTATCTTTTCCTCCTCATTGCAATAATATTATCTTAATTTTGAACACTATTTGTATTATCTTAATTTTTTGAACACTATTTTGAAATGATTGTAAAATCTTATTTGAGATATAATAGTTTGTTTTGTTAAGGTTTTAACATATGTAATTGTAGTAATTTATATTATCATGATTAATTTGAAATAATTTGTGATCTTAACTATCAAATAATAATTTCATTCAAATTTTAAATTCATACATTGTCGTCATTTTATTAGTTTTATTATTAACTGTAATTAGTAACTTGTATAAGTATCACTACAATCATACCAACTAGAGGCTAATGCTTTAATTATGAGACCTCGGGCTTGTTGCATTAGCATGTCAATAAAATAAAATATATAAATAAATAAAGAACATTTTTTTATACCACACTTAAATTTTTCTTTGAAAGTAATAATAAAATTGTTTAAAAAAAAATGAATATTTTAAAATTAAAAAAAAAAAATAATTTTATAAATTGAATATATCAAAAAATTACATTCAAGATAGTGGTAGGTTGCTGTAAATTTGTAAATTTAAAAATTTGTAGATGAGCTAAAAAATTATTATTTATGTATTCAATTTGATAGATATCACAGTGGAAATTGAAGCAGTCCCTCTCACCTACTAGTCTGTCGATTTTTCCATACACCAGCTCTGTTATTATCGAACATTTGCGGAATGTACTCCTAAAAAAAAAAATATGTTGACAGAGCATTTGTTTTAACATTCAGTAATATGCGAATTTACCCATTTAAAAACCATTATTTTCCGACCGCGCATAGCATCTATTAGTAAAGAGTTTTTTTTCGATTATATTTAATTAATGGAAAAAAAATCTGCCACCACAAGATTCGAGCTCACTACCTCAATGACGAGGGTCGGAAGTTCTTCGCTGTAGGCTATAGAGCTCTGGCCGACAAGTAAGCAAAAAATCAATAAGTAAGAAAAGCTATTTTTTTTTAACCGACTTCAAAAAGGATGAGGTACTCAAGTTCGTTGGTTTCTCTGTTTTTTTTTTAATGTATGTACATCGATAACTTCTAAACCATATGCCTGATGGCCATAATTTTTGGTGAACAGATAGATGGTGAACAGAAGCATGGAGGTGCCTGTTAAAAAGTGGGCAGTATTCGAGAACGGGGCGTGGCAATACTAGATACTACTATACCTCGAATAATATTGACACTAGGGTACTGCAATTTAGTGTAGGGATAGGCACAATTATTACAAATTACGGGCAAGAAATTGGGCGTTATTCGACAAATGGGCGTGGCAATATTAGAAAAACACTGTATCTCGAATAATATTGACACTAGTGTACTGCAATTTAGTGTAGGGGTAGACACAGTTAATACAAATTACTGTTAATACAAATTACTACCATGCACTAGTGGGCGCTTATTTAACAATGGGGCGTGGCAATATTAGAAAAACACTATACGTATTGACAAAAAACACGTGACATCTGATTTAAATGTAAGGGACAGATATTTGAAATAACCAACAAACTTTCAGAATGTAATAGAACAAATTTTTTAAAAACAATTGTATTTCTATAGTTTATACACTTTTTTTCGAAAATTTATCATATTCTCTAAAAAGGAAGAAATAAAAACTTTAAAAAAAAAACCCACTTCAAAATCACTACAAAGTAAAAAATAATTTTAAAATTTTCCTAATAATTTCTTGTTCATATTTGACAATGATTTAAACATATTATTACATTAGAAAACTTATTATTTTAATTTTTTTTAATATATTTTATAATCATAAAAATATTAATTTCTTTATGAATCCAAAAACTTTGAAGTTGGCGCATCTGATTAAAAGTCTGATTGTATTAGCGCCGACCTTAAAGCTTTTCTATTCATACAGAAGTTAATATATTTATGAAATAAAACAAATTAGAAAAAATTCAAATAATAAGATTTCCAATGTAATAATATGCTTAAATAAATTGTCAAATATGACCAAGAAATTAAAAGAAAAATTTAAAATTATTTTTTACTTTGTAGTGATTTAGTAGTCGGTTGTTTTATTAAATTTTTTAAAATAGGAAAACATATTTAAAAAAAAATTAGAATTTTAAATTCAAATTCTTAGTTTTTTTAAGCCAAACGTAAATATTTGTGTTTTAGATATAAATATACTTATAAATAAAGTTATTTAAAATTTTCAACACAAAAACTGCTGGTTTTTTATTTTGAGCTTGATTTTTTTTCAGAGTGTATGTCACGTTTCGTAATCAAAGAGTAGTGCTTGATAAATGGGAAGTGAGAATAATATACTTCCGGGATCAGGGGCGAACCTTCACATGGCAACGTGTCTGACTGACTCAACCTGGCGAGGCCAGCATTATCCATGTCGAAATCGTCCCAAGTCGACTCAAACCCCCTCGTGGTGTTCCCTGGGCAACGGCAAACTGGCATCCGTTAGTTTGACAGCTAATATGAGCGGAGGGTCGCTCCCTAGACCTTAAACATGGAATGTGCGCAGGATATGGGTCCCGCCACATTACTATTGCCCAATGAAAACTAAACCATCCTCGGACCCCAATTACGTCAACGAACACCGCAAACGAAAAACGTACAATAATTTACTGATATGCACCTGGAATATCCTGTCCGTTCACACCTGTGAACGAAAGATTGGCAACATTTTTCTTCATCAGCCTTATTTGCGCGGACGGAGGAAAAGAACGAAGCCGTCAAGGACGCTTTCTATGCTAGTATTGAGGACATATACGACCACCTTTCGGTACATGACGTGAAAATAGCCCTCCGCGATTTTAATGCGAAAGTCGGAAGAGAAGGCATCTTTGGCCCCACTGTCGGTCAGTTCAGTCAACATGGTAGTTAGTAGCACCAGATTTAAGCACCTCGACATCAACAAGGCCACCTGGCTGTCCCCGGATCAAAAAACGCGAAACCAAATTGATCATGTTGTAATCGACGGAAGGCATGCCTCTAGTGTTCTAGATGTACGTACATTTCGGGGGATCAACATTGACTTCGACCACTATCTTATTGCAGCCAAGATCCGCATGCGATTATGCAGTGCGAAGAACATACGCACAGGAATGCAACGAAAGCTAGATGTCGCTAAGCTGCAATTACAACGGACTGCCGAGGCCTACTCCGCTCAACTCTCGGTTACACTCAACCAACCAACCTCTGAACCCGACGACGCCGGCGGGCTTTGGCCGCATATATCCCACTCCATGCGCGCTGCTGCTGAAGATGTCATTGGTTTCCGTCGCCCGCAACCTCGGAACCAATAGTACGATCAGGAGTGTCGCATCGCGACAGTAGTAAAAAACGCTGCATATAGAAAACGCTGCAGTCAGCTGCATCGCGAGCCGTGCGAGAAAACTACCGCGAAAAGAGGAAGGAAGAGAGGCGCCTTTTCAGACGCAAGAAAAGAGAGCAGGAAAAGTATGAGCGTGAGGAACCAGAGGTATACCAGGGCAAGAAGGATGCACGAAAATTCTATCAACAGATTAAGCGTTTAACCCAAGGTTTCAAGCCCGAAGCATCCACTTGTAGAGACGAAAAAGGAAATCTGAATACGGATACACAGTGGAGACAGCACTTCTCCAATTTACTTACGGGCAACGATTCCACCAATGCCGCCCATGGAGAGCGCAGTTCAGTGCCACCAATCAACGATGACGGAGTAGAAGTACCACCACCTAGTCATGAAGAGGTTCGAGTTGCTATCCAATTACTTAAAAACAATAAAGCAGCGGGTGCTGACGGCCTGTCAGCTGAATTGTTTAAAACTGGCGGCGACGAATTGATAAGGCGCATGCATCAGCTCATCAGCAAAATATGGCTAGCAGAAAGCATGCCCGGCGATTGGAACCTCAGCGTACTGTGCCCCGATACTTAAGAAAGGAGACTCAACATTCTGCGCAAGTTATAGAGTCTTATTTCCATCGCATATAAGGTTCTCTCAAACGTACTGTGTGAAAGATTAAAGCCAATTACAAAAACACTGATTGAACCTTATCAGTGTAGCTATCGACCTGGTAAGTCCACCATAGACCAGATTTTCACGCTACGATAAGTCCTGGAGAAACCCACGAAAATCAAATTGACACACACCATCTTTTTGTCGATTTTAAAGCTGCGTTCGATAGCCCGAGAAGGAATTGTCTGAGTTCGGTATACCTGCAAATTTGATTAGACTTTGCAGAATGACGTTGAGTAACCCACGCAGCTCCGTCAAAGTAGGAAATGACCTCTCCGAAACCTTCAATACCGAAAGAGGTTTCACACAAGGCGATCCACTGTTTTGCGATCTCTTCAACATCATCATGGAGGGGATCGTACGAAAGGCCGGTGTGCATCGTAATGGCACCATTTTCTACAAAGGTACTACAGCTCCTTGCGTACGCTGATGATATTGATATTATCGGCAGAACCAAGACAGATGTTACCGCTGCTTTCGCCGCTATCGAAAAGGAATCAGCAAAAGTGGGTTTGACGATAAATGAGGGTAAAACAAAGTATATGCTGTCTACAAACAAGGGAGCGTGGCGTTTGGACTCCCATGTTTCATCCGGCAGCTATAACTTTGAAGTAGTCCTTGGCACGGCCATTAATACCAACAACGAAATCAGCCTGGAGATAAAGCGAAAAACAATAATTGCTAATAGGTGTTACTACGGGCTCAGTCAGCAACTAAGTTCCAGAGCCCTCTCTCGATCGACAAATCTAACACTCTACAAGACGCTCGTTTTACCTGTGCTGCTTTATGGCGCTGAGGCATGGGTAGTTTCGCAAACTGACGCAGCTGCTCTGGGGGTGTTCGAGAGAAAAGGGTGTTCTTTGCAAAATCTTCTGTCCTGTTCGAGTCGGCGATGACTATCGCATCCGAATGAACCACGAGCTGTATAGGGCAAAACACATTGCAGGCATCGCGCATCAAGCATCGCCGCAAGCCTTTCACGGTTCTACGTCACACACTTTTAAAATACATTAAAAGCATGCATCATGCCTGAAGCAAGGTGAGAGTCATTACAGAAAATATATGTTTTCTTTCAAAATTTCGAAAGCAAAAAACGTTTTGTGATTCAATATTTTGTGCTTCAAAATTAGAAATAAAATACTAAAAACTGAAATACTTTAAACAAGTTAGCTCATATTCGCGGACAGCAGACCAGAAACATACCTGAATACTTGGAAGCTCCTGCAACTACAGCCCAAGCTTTTCCCCGCTGCAGTTTGTTTTTAAATCCCCAGTTCTTCTTGTTGAATATGCATGGGAATTTATTTCATTTATGAGCAGCTCTTCGAATTCGGACATTTTTTAAATTTTAATTGAAATATTTTCTAAAAAACGTTTTCACAATCAGCTGTTTCTTAGCTGTCAATGCCTCAAAGCTTGAAAAAAGTTGAAAAGTTGCTTACTTCAGGCATCAAGCATGCGATGCCTACATGCCTGGAAGTATAATGTGTGTTGCCCCGTAAGCATTCGTGTATTCAACTGAAATGTCAAAGCCTTTCGGCGATGCTTGATGCGCGAAGCCTGCAATGTGTTTTGCCCTTATGAGCTCTACGAAGACATTGACGTAGTTCGGCGTATAACTGTGAAGCGACTATGCTGGCTGGCTCATGTCCATCGTATGGACGACGAAGCTCCAGCGAAAAAGGCCCTCGAGGCGAGGGTCGTTGGTCAAAGACGACGAGGGAGACCATGCCTCCGATGGATGGACCAGGCCGAGGAAGCCCAAACCACACTTGGTGTATCCAATTGGAGAAGGCGAACAACCCGAACACGGGTTGTTACGGCCACCTAAGTAAGTAAGAAAGAGATTAATATACATTTGTAATGCACATGTCTAAGCCGCATTTATTTTATTCACTAAGAACGCCAATTTGAACTCTTTAGTCTAAAATTGTTTGTGGTTTTACATTTTATTTCGCTGTGTTATTCGTGTCATGTAGAAATAGGTGAATTTGAATCTAAGGCAAGTGTTATGCAGTATTACCGCGATATTTTTAAATAAACTATCCACCTTAGAGCAAAATAGTTGGAACTGTATTGGAAAGAAAATGCATACACAAATTCTAAGCTATAGCGAAACAGAAAGATTCTAAAAATTGTTTTGATTTAAATGTTTATCGTGAAAGAATTTTAATTTAATAAACTTCATTATGATTATTAACAAAAGGCGAAACTTAATATAAAACTAAAAATACCAATAATAAATAAAAAATTAAAAGTTAAACTTCAACATATAAAATGTTTAAAAATTTAATTATAATAAAACTAAAACATAATAAGCTACAATTACAATAAAATTATAACTGAAACGTAAGAAACGTCTTCACAAGAATAAAAAACGACAAAAAAAAATGTATGACTTGAAATCTCAAAAATACCCTTAAACATATATAATTTATAAATAAGCAAATTGAATTGAATTGAATTAGTTCCAAATTTGAATGGTTTGTTCAATTACTACAATTAAATATTGTACTAATTGTATTGACATTGTTGAGAATAAAGACTTGAAATTTATAAACCCAATATACCCTATAAGGAATAATATAAAATAAAAAAAAAAAACAAAAAAAAAGTTTTTTGAAATAAACATATTTTTGTAAATTTTAGCTGAACAAAAACTACATTAAACTTAAAATAACACTAAACTAAGATTGAATGAAATCGCACTAAAATTTAACTAATCTTAAATTAAAATTCAAATCATTTTTATATTATTTTTATAAATTAAATCTATTGTTAAAATGAAGAAGTAAATTCTATTTTATTTGGTCGGAGTTTGCGTTGGGAGGATTATTTTTATTTTTGCCCCGGAATCCTCACGGTCGGGAGGAAAGAGTGTGGGCCGAACACAACACCAGGCTCAAAAGTGTTTGCTGATGGGTTGAGGCAGGGGTGTCCAACCTATTTCTTTTATTTTCTTTGCTTTTCATTTCAGATCAATATTTTTTTTTTGTGGTGTTTCGATTTCCGGCGCGTACATTTTGATGCTAGTGAAATTATTTGTAGGGGAGAGTACACGTGGACGGCCACAACAAACCCCGCACATCTCACCGAACTGCTAGCGATGGCAAACCAGCACGTGCAGTAGTGGCCAACCTAGTGTCCACGGGTCGTACGGACCTGAGCGGTGGGGTCACCCTGGACAGTGGCGGCCTGCAACCTATGCCGGAGTAATGGAACCAGGGGCGCATTAATAGAATGCCCTCAAAGCAAGGAACCCAGGGCTGCTACTTCCACAGGATGACATCACCGCTCAAAATCGTTGAGAGTTAAAATATTAAATTTTGTTTTTCCTATTTCCGAATCCGGCATAACCACGGTCATTATTGGAATTTAAAAAGAGTTTCTAAGTTTATTTCGGTATCCGGTTTTACGTCTGTTTTAAGTCTTTTGGATTTCCGTTTACGTGATGATTCGATTATCGCCCCGCAGCAACTGGGGTAAATTTAATCAATAAATTTGAGTCCATTGGCTCTGTTGTGGACGCAAAAAGGAGTTGTCGTTCCCATTCTACCCGTTCGGAAGGAACTGGCCATTGCAGCAATTGATTCAGAATTATACCTGAATATCATGGAAAGATTGTTAAAGAGGGCTCGCGTGAACACTTTTGAACACGCGTGAACACTTTTGAGCTTTTGAACTTTATTCCTTTCTTCAACAACATTCATGTTTCAACTTTATAATTCAATAAAAACTCGAAGACATTTCAACAAACCAATGCGTTTTATTAAAAAATTTAAATGTCTGTGACTTTTGGGACAAACTTTAGTTACATGGTTTCCTTCTTCAACAAAATATTTTTTATTTGATTCATGAAAACATTTAACCTTTTCGCAAGCGTCATTTATGTTATACGATTTTCTGTAATCTTTTCTATACTTTTTCACTTTTCTAAAATCGCTTTATATTGAAAACTTACATTATAATTTTTTTAACTTTTTTCAGAATCTTAAAAATCGGATAATTCAATGGTACCTTTAACAATAGAAAGCAAAGTTAACAACAGAAATAATGGCAGAATAATAAAGGTTCCTTGATAAAACAAGTAAGAACCGGATATTATTGGTACTAGTACAACAACGAGTAGAACTAAATTCATGCGATTTGTTTCTGATTGAGCAGAGAGCATATCATCTCTTTCTCTGGCTCTCATTGTAATATAAGTTTTTTTTTCTCTTTATCTATTCAACTAAGTCAGTAATTCCCAACCAGTGGATCGGGACTCGATTTTAAAACTGTCAAAAACCATCAAATAAACCACCCGAATAGATAAACACAAAAGAAAAATTGGGTAAATATGGAATAAGCAAATTCTTTTTTCCGCTTAACACAATACTTTTTTATAAGGATATTTTAATATTCAATGAATAACACCAGCATACACGAAAAAAGATCTGGTATCTCATAGACTGTTTTATGTATTATAACTTTTTTATAAATATTTTAAGTATAAGTTGGTTTGAAGGTATAAGCCGCTGGATTATCAGTCATAAACGATCCCAACGAAAGCGCAACAAATTTGATCACAAGATTTAATGACAAAGTTACCACCATATCCAGTGAAAAGCAGATGTTTTTGGAAGTCTTAGTCGATCATCAAAAACTTTTTCCTTACAGAGCAACGAAAAAGGACGAATTGCAAATTTGCAGAAACCAAAATTAAAAAAAGTAAAATATCCGATTTCACAGAAAAAATTATTTCTTGACCAAATATATGTCGACACTAATTTTTGAGCCTACGATCCTTAATGATTAATTTTTAAAAAAGGTGTTTTTTTTTGTACGATGGAAACGAATGAATTTGAAAAATTATGCCAAAAAATACTCTACATTTATGGTGTAGGAAGTGTTGTTGACTTCAATTTTACATTTAACAAAAATCTGATTTCGAAAATGAACTCAGCGGCAAATTTTACACAAGCACTAAAATCTGGCTTTGATTTTCAAGTACCTTAAATTTTTTTTAAAAAATTCAATTTTAAATGATTGAGAAGTACCCTCCGAAATCACATTTTTAAGAGTAGATCCTTCAGTTTTATTCATTCGGAAGAGATACGATACAAATAAGGTTTGTTACTCCACCATGGACCGTGGAGGTATTCCGATAATGAAAGGTTGGTTGCCAGCTGAAAAAGGTTGGGAACCACCGCACTAAGTAAATTACTATTTTAATTCTTTTTTAATTGAATAAATCCATTCAATATGGTTATTCCAGATAATTCTCTTTGTGTTAATCTCGTGCTTTTACTTTTTTTATTCTACAAAATAAAAAGTGATGGTGTAATAGATATGGATTCTGTGAATAAAATACTTTTTTAGGTACTTGTGCCCCACGTTTTTTCATTTTTGATTAACCAATTTTTTATTTCATTAAGTTCATGCATACCCAATGCTTAGATAGCGAAACATATACAAGTAGAGATAATTAAAAATAACACATACTCATAGCTAGTGTGCTTGGATGGTTCTTTGCAGAGGCTTACTTGAAATAACCATTGATCCTTGAGTATTTTGAATAGTAGGGAATCGAACCAAGCAAGTCCACCATCACTATTAATAGTTAATATTTGTGTAAGTCAAATAACGTCTGTATAAATAACGCTTATAAAAAACAAATACAGATTTACCCTTAAATTTTCGCAATTAATTGGCTTCTGCAACAAAAGGTTGCTGACATGAAATCAACACAAATAAACGATATAACGCAGATTTTCTTGGAAAATAAAAATATCTAGTCTCGAAAAAGGCAATTTATTTACAAAAATAGGGATGGACAAAAGGTAAAAAGTCTGCATTTGTCCCAAATGTATTATCAAAATGCTAGCCTAAGAGTAAGCATAAAAAGCACCACTTACAGTAAATGAACTCAAGTAAATCCAAGAGGAATTGCCCAAAAATTCCGTGAGGATAAAAAATATCTTCTTGTGAAAATAAACGACATTCAAATGGTTAACAATAAAAAACAACTACAACAACAGAAACAAACAACTTACGACATTTAAAAAACGAACGTGAAAACAAGCATAATGTTTCCGAATCGAAGAAAAAACTTATGGGTGAGGGGTTTGACGTGCGCTAACAATGTGTTTGCATGTTTTTTTTTATTAGCTTACAAAACAACAAACACCACTTGAAATTAACACTGCTCAACAATTCCCCCAGGACACCTTGCATTCTCGAAAAAGGAACGATGCTTAATTTGCGATACTAGGTTAAAATCATTGAAAATAGATTGACGGCATCGTTTTGAGGGCGCAAGAGGGTGGTTTTGAACAAACGAATTTTAACGTTTTGAACTGGCAATCGTAGGAATATAGCGTAAAGTGAATAATTGTTCAATGTTTAAAAATAATTGAAAGGGCGTTTTGCGGAGGGTAGATTTATTTGCTACTGTTGAGTTTTTTTGCCGAGTTAAACATATTGATATATTTGCCCACTACTCGAAGAGCAGAAGCAGCAGGGTTCAAGTGGGCAAAAAGATTACGTGGTTACACGAATATCCAGTTACAAACCAAGTGACAATTCAATTGCAGTGAATTGTATTGTTGCTTTTATTGTTCGGTGTAATTGTTTCCGATTTTCGCTGGTTATAAAATTGGCGGCAAATAGTAATGTTTTTAAAGTAGAAAAATGGGATATAGAATATTTTTCCATATATGTTTTTATAAATAAACAAAATCAATAAAATTAAAATAGATAAAATAAATAAAATAAATAAAATAAATAAAATAAATATAATAAATAAAATAAATAAAATAAATCAAATAAATAAAATAAATAAAATAAATAAAATAAATAAAATAAATAAAATAAATAAAATAAATAAAATAAATAAAATAAATAAAATAAATAAAATAAATAAAATAAATAAAATAAATAAAATAAATAAAATAAATAAAATAAATAAAATAAATAAAATAAATAAAATAAATAAAATAAA